>CM033725.1:47139054-47166554 GCA_019671005.1 Hibiscus mutabilis
TGAGATCAAATAAGAGAGAGATAGGCCGGGTTATCGTGAGTTGAGGTGTGATAGCCGATTGGATTGTCTTGGTAAAAGAGTGCACAGCAACTCGGTTGCCGTGGCAACTTGCACAACGGGTTGCCTTGGCAACTAATCGATGGTTGCCAGGCGACTAGTTGGGCAACTACTTGGGCGTCGAGCAGCAACCTTCGAGGTTCGGCAGAGCGTTCTTCAATGGTTTCTTCTTATCCCTAAGTCGAAACTCTAGCTACTTGTGCACGCCTTGATAATACATCCCTGCGTGAAGCAAGGGTGAACAACAACCAATCTTGCGCTCCTCTTAGCCGTTGAAATACTTGACTTATTCCTAAGTCGGATTAATCTTCACCATCAATAGATTGAATAAAGATCATATTCATTCGTTTCTTGAATCTAACTCCCCCGATATTAGATAAATAGATGAAGTTACGAGATCCTCTCCCAATTCACTCACAAACAAGAATAAGAACCAACAATGAATAAACCTTGAATAGAAAAGTGTAAACTCTTATTACCTAAACAAAAACCAATAGTTTCTCACAACCACAAAACACAATAACCATAGCCAAATAGATTTAGTTCATGGCTAGGTTCCAAAGAAACACAAGATAAATAATCCCTAGCATGAACCCAATCGAACAAGAAAGAAAAAGATGAAGAATGAAGCTTGTCGAAATTCCTTTGCCCTAGATGCTTGTCGAAAATTCTCTCATCTTGCTCTCCTTGGAGTTGTCGAAATTCCCCTCTCTTGCTCTTCTTTGGAAGTTGACGATATGGCTTCTTATTTATAGGGTTAGTTCAAAGTCTTTCTTTAAGGAGGAAGTTAAGTTGGAATTAAATTATCTTTAAAGAATATAATTCTTTATTATAATTATATTCCTACTAGAACTTTTCCTATCTTCTTGGAATTTAATTCTTCTTTAATCTCTTCATGGAAATCAAATTCCTTTAGGATTGGGCTTTGCTCCATGTTATCTTGGGCTTGTCTAGTCATCAATTTCAAATACCATATCACCTTTGCTCTTTGTCGACAATTGCCCTGGCAACTGGCTCGGCGTCTCCTTCATGCATTACCCTGGCAACTAGCTCGGCATCTCCTTCATGTATTGCCCTGGCAACTAGCTCTAGCCTTGCTTTGGCAAGTGATCCTGCACATACACACAAAACACACCAAAGCAGCATCTTTTCCCACAAAAACTACCAAGTTATGTAATCAAGCTCAACGATGGAAGGAAACATGGATTAATGCATGAATGGCTAATTATGCAACTAATATGAGCCTAAGTCTAACAATAATATGAGTAAAAAGGGTAAGAAAAATAGTACTTTTGAACACTTATCACACCCCCAAACTCGAACTATTGCTTGTCCTCAAGCAATGCAAACTCATAATTACCTGCCAAGACTTCAATTTTCACAAACTTAGCTTTGAACTTGATTTCAATTCTCTGAACCGGGGCACAAAGTATGATTGGCTTTTCATTTTTCAGAAAACTTAGGAATTACTCGGAATCAAACTATAATGCTTGTGAGTGTGTGCAGAGTTGTGTGCAAGTTGATTTTTCGGATTCTATGCAAACAATAGGTTTTCAAATTACTTTATTGGGTTCTTTTTAACATGTTTTAACTAGAGCCAGTTTTGGGCACCTCTAGTGTTTTGTTTTTAGTTTTCTTAAGTTAATTTATTCGACTAGAGCCAGTTTTGGGCACCTCTAGTTATAAATTTTTTTAACACATACTAGAGCCAGTTTTGAGCACCTCTAGTGATCAATTTTTTTAGCACATGCTAGAGCCAATTTCGGGCACCTCTAGCATTCATCCAATTTTTATTCTAATCCCCCAATTTGTTAATTATCAACCTAAGTTCACTAGAATTCCTTAAATCAATCAAACCACAACAGTGTTTGTAATCACTCATTTTTGACCGGGTTTTAGTGTTATTAGTATTATTTTAATAATAATATTATTAATATAAAATTAATGAAAAATAAAAAAATAATATATTATTAGAAAAAAGAAAAAAAGAAGAAAATACGTGGAGCATGTTGCTCCACGTCACCCTATTTACCCACCCGTTTGCCTATAAATACAAGGCATTGGGGGCAGCCAATTTGGGGGAGAATTGCACGCCAAAAATTTCCAATAAATTGGCAAGTGAATTGGCACCCAATTCGTGGGAGCCATGGCCGGCCACAAGGCCGGGGTTGGGGGCAGTGCCCTCGGCCCCAGTTGGTTCGATCCAACATTCGATCGGGGTCCTATTTTGGATTCGATCTAGTTAATATTTTTGGAGAGGTCGCGGTAGATCTCGGTGGGGTTCAGTCGGGGTTCGTCATTTGAGCTCCTAGTTAGGTATATTTTCTTCCCTTTTTATTTGTGTTGTAATTTTTATAATTTAATGAAGTATTAGTTAATTTAAAATTGTGTTCTTTTTTACTTTGTATGTTTATTTATGCTTTAGATTAGTATTTATTATGTTTTAAATTTATGTTTTATATTAATATTTTAGTTATGTTAAATTTATGTTTTATGTGTTAGATTAATATTTATGAATGTTAGTATTTTATTTATGTTAGATTTGTTTTTTTATAAGTTAGATTAATATTTATGCATGTATGTTTTAGATTAGTATTTGTTTATGTTTTAAATTTATGTTTTAGATTAATATTTTATTTATGTTAGATTTGTTTTTATTTATGAGTTAGATTAATATTTATGTATGTATGTTTTAGATTAATATTTTATTTATGTTAGATTAGTATTTTATTATGTTAGTATTTATTTATATTTTATCACATTGTATTTATATTCGCCATGTTTTAGGTTGCATAACAGATATATAAATTGTCAATGCGGTGCCCTTTTATCCGAGCGTAAACGGGGCCAGTATCAGGCGTAGTGATAGTGGTTGGGCGTTTACTCTCGGATAATGGGGCCTTTAAAATTTATTCGCAATTATAACCGAATTATAAACTAATCGTCACTTTAATCCGAAAAATCTAACATTAATAAAGCGGTAATTATTAAAGTACCAATTTTGGGCGGTGTGGGGGTGCTAATCCTTCCCCATCCGTAACCGACTCCCGAACCCAATAGTTTTCAAATCTCTGGTTTTATGGTGTCTGGCCTACCTAAGTGGCCGGTGGCGACTCCAATTTCTAAAATACGGTATTTTTAAAACCCTATGGAATAAATATTTTAATACCTGAAAAATCACAAACACTTTGAAAACCCTGTTTTTTTAGCGAAAAGGACATCGCTATAGTGTTTCATCAAATTTAGCATCATAGTAAATTCTAAGTTTTTCCATGGTTATCCTAGAATAAAAATCTATCAATTAAGTGCATTGGCAAAGTCATCATCGGATATTCATGAAATCTAAGCAATTCTTGTTCCAACTAAAGGCATGGCAAGCAATTTATGTATCCTAAATGTAATACCTAAGATGAATGTAACTAAACATGGTAACTACTAATAACAATCCCCCCCAAACTCGAGTGAGGCATTGTCCTCAATGCATGTATTAAATAAAAATAATGAAAAATAAAATGCATACGAGGACTTACTCCGAGAGTTCATCATCGTAGATGCTTAGTTTCCTTTTGGTCGGTGTCTTGATTCTCTTGCTTGAACGCGATGGTTGTTTTCTTATTGCCGGTGGTGGAATCGATCCTCGTAAGGGGTTGTCCTCATCGTCCTCTTCATCAGTGTCATTGGCTTTTCGCTTGGAGGATTCAATTGATACGGTCTTTGTTGGTGCAATGGAGGACTCGTCCGAATCTGAAAAATCAGAAAATGATTCCGTAGGAGTTGATTCGGGCATAGTTGCTTTACCTTTGGCTTTTGCAGTGGTTGCCGGGATGTCTTTAGCTTCGGTTGCCGTGGAATCTTCAGGGTTGGTTGCCAGGGCATCCTCTGTTGTGATTACCATGGCAAGTGGTCGGTAGTGAACTTCCTTAGCATGGTGGTTGTGAGTCTTATTATGGAAAAGCAGACAAAGAAAACCTGGAAACTAAAGATAATGAAGAAAAATAAAATATCTCCTAAAAAAATGACAATAAAAAGAAAAAGAAAATATTGAAAGGAGAGCATGCTCATGCATCTCCTAAGTTGACCACTTCTTTGTTACGTTCCACATGGGCACCATTGTAGTGGTTCAATCTTTGTCCATTAACTTTGAATTCATGTTTGTCAGTGATGGACTTGATTATCACGGCACCATGGGAGAATGGTTTGACAACTTTGAATGGTCCCGACTATCTTGATTTCAGCTTTCCCGGGAAAAGTTTTAGCCTAGAATTGAATAAGAGAACTAGTTGCCCTGGCATGAATTGCCGCGGTAATAGTTTCTTGTTATGCCATCACTTTGTTTTCTCCTTGTAGATTCGTGCATTGTTATAGGCGAGTGCACGGAATTCTTCTATCTCATTGAGGTCCAACAAACGCTTTTGTCCAGCACTTTCCCAATCCATATTCACGGTCTTGATTGCCCAGTATGCCTTGTGTTCGATTTCCACCGGTAGATGGCATGTTTTGCCATAGACAAGTCGGAAGGGGGACATACCTAAGGGTGTTTTGAATGCAGTGTGATATGCCCAAAGTGCGTCATGTAGTCTTAATGACCAATCCTTCCTAGAGGGATTTACAACTTTCGTGAGTATACCCTTCAATTCCCGGTTGGAAATTTCTGCTTGCCCGTTGGTTTGTGGGTGATATGCCGTGGCTGTCTTGTGTGATATGTCGAAGCGTTGCAATATCTTGGCAATTAGTCTGTTGTCAAAATACTTGCCTTCGTCTCTGATAATTGCTCTCGGCATCCCAAACCGTGTAAATATGTTTTTCTGCAAGAATCGTTGCACGGTCTTGGAGTCGTTGTTGGGAACTGCAGCTGCCTCTACCCATTTAGACACGTAGTCGATGGCATGTAGAATGTAGAGGTTGCCGAATGAAGATGGGAAAGGTCCCATAAAATCGATCCCCATATATCGAACAATTCTACCTCGATGATGTTCTGGAGCGGCATCTCATGTCGTCTAGAGATATTGCCCGTCCTCTAGCAACAATCACATTGCTTGTAAAAGTCTTGGGCATCTTTGTACAATGTTGGCCAATACAAACCGGATTGCAAAACTTTGGCCGCGGTACGAGTTCCTCCAAAATGTCCTCCATAGGGTGAAGAATGGCATTACCGGAGTACATTCTGTTGCTCTTCCTCAGGGACACATCGGCGTATAACCTGATCTGCACATTGTTTAAACAAAAAAGGCTCATCCCAAAAGTAATGCTTAGCATCATGGCGGAACAGCTTCTTCCCTTGGTGAGTAATGCCATAAGGTAAAATACCACAAACAAGGAAATTAACTAAATCCGCGTACCAGGGTATTGCCGAGGCATGTGCTGCCGTGGTGACTGCTCCTAAAATTGCCGAGGCGTTCACGTCAAAGGCTGCTGCAGCATCGAGAGTTGCCGAGGCGTGTGCATCCATGGTTGCAGAGGCGTATGCGTCCATGGTTGCTGCGGCGTCGAAGGTTGCCGTGGCATGCGCGTCTATGGTTGCCGAGGCAACTAAAATTTGTTCATCCGGGAATGCATCGCATATCTCTAGATCCGCGTCCTCCTCCCTATTGCGTTCTAAACGTGATAAGTGATCGGCCACTTGGTTTCCTGTTCCTTTCCTGTCCTTAATTTCAATATCAAATTCTTGTAAAAGTAATATCCAACGAATCAAATGAGGTTTGACATCCTTTTTAGCAAATAGATATTTGATTGCCGAATGGTCCGTATAAACAATTACCTTTGTACCAATCAAATAGGATTGGAACTTGTCAAATGCAAAAACTACAGCTAGTAACTCTTTCTCCGTTGTTGTGTAATTCAGTTGAGCACTATTAAGAGTTTTACTAGCGTAGTATATCACATGAAAGGTCTTACCTGTGCATTGGCCTAGGACTGCTTCTACCGTGAAATCACTTACATCACACATGAGCTCAAAAGGTAGTGTCCAATCTGGTGGAACGACAATGGGTGCCGAGGCAAGCTTTTTCTTTAGGGTTTCCAATGCTTGGGTGCAAGAATCATCAAAATCGAAGACTTTATCCTGTTCAAGCAAATTGCACAAGGGTTTAGTGATTTTAGAAAAATTATGAATGAACCTCCTATAAAAAACCTGCATGTCCAAGAAAACTTCAAATTCCTTTAACCGAACTTGGTGGGGGTAATCTCTTGATCACGTCCACCTTGGCTTTGTCTACTTCAATTCCCTTGGATGAAATCTTGTGGCCGAACACTATTCCTTTATCTACCATAAAATGACATTTCTCCCAATTGAGGACTAAATCGGTTTCTTCACATCTTGCCAACACCCTCTCTAAATTGCCGAGACAGCTGTCGAAGTCATTACCAAAAACAGAAAAATCATCCATGAAGATCTCAAGGAAGTCTTCGACAATATCTGAAAAGAGTGCCATCATGCATCTTTGGAAGGTTGCCGGGGTGTTACACAATCCGAACGGCATCCTTCAGAAGGCATAAGTACCGTATGAGCATGTGAAGGTTGTCTTTTCTTGATCTTCTGGTGCTATGGCAATTTGATTGTAACCTGAATAACCATCAAGAAAACAATAAAATGGTTTACCTGCAAGACGGTCAAGCATTTGATCAATAAAGGGTAATGGGAAGTGATCTTTCCTAGTGGCTTTGTTTAGCTTTCAATAATCCATACAAACCCTCCAACCGGTCACAGTCCTGATTGGAATGAGTTCATTATTTTCATTACTTACCACCGTTATACCTCCATTTTTCGGAACACATTGTACCGGACTTACCCATGTACTACCAGAGATAGGGTATATAATGCTAGCGTCAAGCCACTTGATGATTTCTTTCATTACCACCCCTTTCATGGCATGATTCAGTCTCCTTTGGGCCTCAATTGAAGGTTTGTGATCATCTTCCAACAAAATCTTGTGCATGCACACTGCCGGGCTAATTCCCTTCAAGTCGGCAATTGTCCACCCTATTGCCTTTTTGTGTAGCTTCAACATCTTGATTAGCTTCTTTTCTTGCTCAGGCTGTAACTTAGAAGAAATAATTACAGGCAATGTATTATCGGTTCCTAAGTATGCATATTTTAGTTGCTCTGGCAATTGTTTCAACTCAAGAATCGGTGGTTTTTCAATAGAGGGTTTTTCGAGCTTACCTTCCTTACCTGAGTAATCTAGTGGTTCAAAATATGTACCTGGTCGATTGAATAGCCAATTTGCCTCTTCTTGTTGTTCCTCATCGACCGGTTCTTCATACTCCTCAGGTTCCTCTTGATCGGCAATGTAGTTGTCGAGGCAACTAAATTCCTCGTCGAAGTTAAACTCTGCCGTGGCATGAAGAAGTTGGCATTCTTCTGGATCATCGACATGCCTTAGTGTTTGGAACACATTTAGTTTAACTTGCTGGTCATTCACTCTCTTTGTGAGTTCTCCCTTTTCAACATCGATCAAGGTTCTCCCTGTTGCTAGGAATGGTCTCCCGAGAATGATGGGTGCATGCTCATCTGCTTCACAATCCAAAACAATAAAGTCAGCGGGAAAAATAAATTTATCAACTTTTACTAGTATGTCCTCGATTTTCCCTCTGGATGCACATAGGATCTGTCAGCTAGCTATAGCATAACTGTTGTAGGTCTTGCCTTCCCGATTCCTAGTTTTTGGAAAACCGATTTAGGCATCAAATTTATACTAGCCCCAAGGTCGCATAATGCTTTCCCGACATAGTGGTTTCCAATGGAACAGGGTATTGTGAAACTTCTGGGATCCTTCAACTTGGGTGGCATACGACTGTGCAACATTGCCATGCATCCCTCTGTTGCGGCAACTGTTTCAAACTCTCCTAGCCTTGTTCTCTTGAACATAATGTCTTTAAGAAACTTGGCATAGTTTGGCATTTGTTCAATTGCTTCCACCAATGGCAAGTTGATGTGGACTTGCTTTAGGATATCAAGAAACTTATTGAATTGGTATTCTTGCTTTTGTCGCTTCAACCTTTGTGGGAATGGTGGTGGAAGTCGGATATCCTCGATCCTTTCATTGGTTTGGAACCTGATTGACGGCATTGCCGGGACAACTGGAGTTGCCGAGGCATTATCAATTGAGGTTGCCGAGGCATGCTTATCACTAGTTGCCAAAATATCCTTATCGTCGGTTGCCGAGGCATGTTTATTTCTGGTTGCCGAGGCAATTCCTGGTTCAGCATCTGAGGCTTTACCGCTAGGTACGTCTTGATCTTTTTGTGGAGTTTTGTTTGATGAGCGAGTTTGAGCCTCTCTAAGTTGTTGGCCACTTCTAGTGGTGATTGCCTTACATTGCTCATGGCCAGTTCCTCTTGCGACTTCAGTATCGCTAGGAAAACCTCCTTGCGGTCTAGTATTCAGATTTTGAGCAAACTGTCCGATTTGATTTTCCAATGATTTGATTCCCGCCTCTTGGTTTTGCAATCTCATCTCGGTCCTGTTAATAAAAGCATCAGTTCATTTTATGAAGTTACTATTCTCAGCCATATAAGATTCAGTTTTCATCATAAAAGCATTTAGAGAAATTTCCAAAGAACTAGATGTTGTCGGTTGTTGCTGTGGCAACTGTTGCCGTGGCATATTCTGTTGGAATCTCGATGCTTGTGCATTCTGATTGTTCTGGTTTGGAGCATTGCTGGGATTACTCCATGAAAAATTTGGGTGCTTCTTCCAAGCTGGATTGTATGTTTTGGACATCACATTGTTGTTCCGATTGTAATTCCCCACATAGAAGCTAGATTCCGGATTCTGCATACATTTAGAAGAATCATGGTTATCACCACATAACTCACAAAAAGAATCCATTACCTTGACTTCATGTGTGTTGTTTGGTTTTTGCATGTTCTGGACCATCTTGGTTAAAGTGACCAATTGTGCCGAAATTGAATATGATGATCCTAGTTCATGTATTGTGGCTTGACGTCTAACTCCTCATCTTCTAGTAGAGGGGAATTGGTAATCATTTTTGGCCAGCCTGTTTAGAATTTGCATTGTTTCCTCCGGCGACTTATCTAGAAGTACGCCGTTTGCCGAGGCATCTAGCATCATCCTTGTTGGTGTATTCACGGCGTTGTAAAACATTGTTACTTGAGTCCACACCGGGAATCCGTGTAGGGGGCATTTGTGTAGAAGTTCTCTATATCGCTCCCAAGCCTCGTACATGGATTCATCATCTGCCTGCCGAAAAGAAGTAATGTCGTTACGAAGCTTATCAGTCAAATTTGTAGGAATAAATCGAGCAAGGAAATCACGACAAAGATCGGTCCAAGATGCTATTGATCCGGCAGGAATGCTATTCAACCATGCTTTTGCCCTATCCTTCAGTGAATAGGGGAATAATCTTAATCGTAAGACATCGGGGGTGACTCCGTGTATTTTGAACGAGTTGCAAATCTCAAAGAAAGATTTCAGATGTTACCGTGCATCTTCAGTTGCTGAGCCGCCAAATTGACCAATTGTGTTGATCATATTAAACATTACCGGTTTTAACTCAAAGTGGTCGGCTTCAATTTCAGGTGCGACAACTCCAGGATTAAGTTCATCAAGATCTTCTTCAAGATAGTCTCGAATAGTTCTGTTTCGTGCAAGAATCACTCCTCCTCCTGCTGGAACATCTGGATTCATATTGCCGTCTTGATTAGCCGTTGCTACTCTTATCCTTCGTCTAAGTCTTTGTAAGGTTCGTTCGATTTCTGGATCAAAGGGATATTCTGGTGTAGTCGGTCTCACCCTGGTCATATACCAATGCAAAACCAAAGTTTGTTAGCCCTTTGAATCTTAAACAAGAAAAGTAAAAAGAAAGTGCAAGAAAATAAAAACAAAGTCGCTATTGCCAATCCCCGGCAACGGCGCCAAAAACTTGTTGCGCGTAATAAGTGCTACACAATTGTGCAAGTATACACGTTGCAAGTTATAGTATAAAAGATATCGTCTCCACAGGGATTGGTGCCACTTCAAGAATCTAGTCTCTTGCATTGTAAAAAGTAAAAACACAAACAAAGGATTATAGGAGTTTAACTAATAACTAAACTAGAAGGCAATAAAGTAAAAGAATAAATGAGATCAAATGAGAGAGAGATAGGCCAGGTTATCGTGAGTTGAGGTGTGATAGCCGATTGGATTGTCTTGGTAAAAGAGTGCACGAAAACTCAGTTGTCGTGGCAACTTGCACAACGGGGTTGCCTTGGCAACTAATCGATGGTTGCCTGGACGACTAGTTGGGCAACTACTTGGGCGTCTGGGCAGCAACCTTCAAGGTTCGGGAGAGCGTTCTTCAATGGTTTCTTCTTATCCCTAAGTCGAAACTCTAGCTACTTGTGCATGCCTTGATAATACATCCCTGCGTGAATCAAGGGTGAACAACAACCAATCTTGCGCTCCTCTTAGCCGTTGAAATCCTTGACTTATTCCTAAGCCAGATTAATCTTCACCATCAATAGATTGAATAAAGATCATATTCATTCGTTTCTTGAATCTAACTCTCCCGATATTAGATAAATAGATGAAGTTACGAGATCCTCTCCCAATTCACTCGCAAACAAGAATAAGAACCAAGAATGAATAAACCTTGAATAGAAAAGTGCAAACTCTTATTACCTAAACAAAAACCAATAGTTTCTCACAACCACAAAACACAATAACCATAGCCAAATAGATTTAGTTCATGGCTAGGTTCCAAAGAAACACAAGATAAATAATCCCTAGCATGAACCCAATCGAACAAGAAAGAAAAAGATGAAGGAAGCTTGTCGAAATTCCCTTGCCCTAGATGCTTGTCAAAAATTCTCTCCTCTTGCTCTCCTTGGAGTTATCGAAATTCCCCTCTCTTGCTCTCCTTTGGAAGTTGACGATATGGCTTCTTATTTATAGGGCTAGGTCAAAGTCCTTCTTTGAGGAGGAAGTTAAGTTGGAATTAAATTATCTTTAAAGAATATAATTCTTTATTATAATTATATTCCTACTAGAACTTCTCCTATCTTCTTGGAATTTAATTCTTCTTTAATCTCTTCATGGAAATCATATTCCTTTAGGATTGGGCTTTGCTCCACGTCATCTTGGGCTTGTCTAGTCATCAATTTCGACTACCATATCACCTTTGCTCTTTGTCGACAATTGCCCTGGCAACTGGCTCGGCGTCTCCTTCATGCATTGCCCTGGCAACTAGCTCGACATCTCCTTCATGTATTGCCCTGGCAACTAGCTCTAGCCTTGCTTTGGCAAGTGATCCTGCACATACACACAAAACACACCAAAGCAGCATCTTTTCCCACAAAAACTACCAAGTTATGTAATCAAGCTCAACGATGGAAGGAAACATGGATTAATGCATGAATGGCTAATTATGCAACTAATATGAGCCTAAGTCTAACAATAATATGAGTAAAAAGGGTACGGAAATAGTACTTTTGAACACTTATCGATATACCCTATCTCTGATAGTACATGGGTAAGTCCGGTACAATGTGTACCGAAAAAGGGAGGTATAACGGTGGTAAGTAATGAAAACAATGAACTCATTCCAACTAGGACTGTGACTGGTTGGAGGGTTTGTATGGATTATCGAAAGCTAAACAAAGCCACTAGGATAGATCATTTCTCATTACCCTTTATTGATCAAATGCTTGACCGTCTTGCAGGTAAACCCTTTTATTATTTTCTTGATGGTTATTCAGGTTACAATCAAATTGCCATAGCACCAGAAGATCAAGAAAAGACAACCTTCACATGCCCATACGATACTTATGCTTTTCGAAGGATGTTGTTCAGATTGTGTAATGCCCCGACAACCTTCCAAAGATGCATGATGACACTCTTTTCAGACATGGTTGAAGACTTCCTTAAGATCTTCATGGATGATTTTTCTATTTTTGGTAATGACTTAGACAGTTGCCTCGGCAATTTAGAAAATGTGTTGGCAAGATGTGAAGAAACCGAATTAGTCTTTAATTGGGAGAAGTGCCATTTTATGGTAGATGAAGGAATAGTGCTCGGCCACAAGATTTCATCTAAGGGAATTGAAGTAGACAAAGCCAAGGTGGAAGTGATCGAGAGATTACCCCCACCAAGTTCGGTTAAAGGAATCTGAAGCTTTCTTGGACATACAGGTTTTTACAGGAGGTTCATTCATAATTTTTCTAAGATTACTAAACCCTTGTGTAATTTGGTTGAACAGGATAAAGTCTCCAATTTTGATGATTCTTTTGCCCAAGCATTCGAAACCCTAAAGGAAAAGCTTGCTTTGGCACCCATTGTCGTTCCACCCAATTGGACGTTACCTTTTGAGCTCATATGTGATGCAAGTGATTTTGCGGTAGGAGCAGTCCTAGGCCAACGCACAGGTAAGACCTTTCATGTGATATACTATGCTAGTAAAACTCTTAATAGTGCTCAAGTGAATTACACAACAACTGAGAAAGAGTTACTAGCCGTAGTTTTCACATTTGACAAGTTCCGATCATATTTAATTGGTACAAAGGTAATTGTTCATACGGACCATTCGACAATTAAGTATCCATTTGCTAAAACGGATGCCAAACCTTGTTTGATTTGTTGGATATTGCTTTTACAAGAGTTTGACATTGAAATTAAGGACAAAAAAGGAACAGAAAATCAAGTGGCCGATCACTTATCATGCTTAGAATGCAATGGGGAAGAGGAAACGGATTTTCTTTTTATTTTTTTTCAAACGTAAAAAAGAAGTGGTCACCTTAGGAGATGCATGAGCATAATCTCATTTCGATATTTTCTTTTTATTTTTTTTCAAACTATTTAATTTTTTATTTTTATTTATTATTTTCGGTTATTTTCCTTTTTAGGATAGATTTATTTATTTTCTTCTATTATTTTATCTTTAATTTTAATCCTTATTTTATTTGTTTTTGAATTGTAGGAAAAAAGTTCAAGATAAAGAGGAATTTTGATTCAAGAAGGAAACTTTTTCAACAAGGAAATTAATGGGCTGAATCTAAGGCTTATATTAAGCCTCCAATTTACCCTAAAAAACCCTACATAACCGGACAAACCCTTCCCCTTCTCCATTCTCCCTAGCCGTCGTCTTCCCCCCAAATAAAAACCCTTGTTTTCTTTCTTTCCAAATTAATCCCATCCACCATATTTACTACCTATCTTTTCTATTTAACCCATCACCCTTAACTTCCAAGAAACCTATTCCTATATTTCACCTTGCAACTCTTTAGTTTCTTTTGCTTTCTTTTCTTTGTTTCTACCAAACTCACAACCAAGATCATCCATCGCATCCAAAATCGAATTTTTGGTTCATCCAAGTTCCTCCAAGGAACCAAGATACAAGAAGTTTGCTACACAGGTGGTTCAAGAAAGATTTCACTCCAAGTTTGAAAGCCGGAAGATTTGCGAAGAACAAGGCTTCGAATACTCCAACTCTCATCAAGATTTCGGCCTTGAACCATTCATCTTCAAAAGGATTGCACATCAAAAGTGGCAAATCTTTTGCCATCAATCAGAACCGGGTAACATCTCATGGGTAAGAGAATTCTATGCTCACTCACCTAACCCGGATAATCCTTATGTTTTTGTTCGTGAGAAGGCTATACTCATAAGCCCCGAAAACATCAACACCTTTTACGGGCTCTACGTTGAGAAGGACGAGCATCAAGCCTTTGTTAATCAACTCACGCCCAAACAACTCGACAAGGTGCTTCAAGAACTCACTCTACCGGGGACTCAATGGAACGACGGTAAATACAAGGGCATGGTAAATCACCTTCGGCTTAAACCCGAGGCAAAATTATGGAATAAGTTTGTTAAAACTTCTTTAATGCCCATAACACACAATACCACCGTTGATACACCTCTTCTTTTGCTCATACATTCTATCTTGCATGATCGCATCATTAACATTGGAAAAATGATTTGTAATGAGATTTTTGTATGTAGCAAAAAAGGCAAGGGTTATCTTTTCTTCCCTTGCTTAATTTCCAATCTTTGCAAGGAGATGCATGCCCTAAGTGAGTCCACTGATGGAAAGGCCCTACCAAAGTCTGGTTGGAATCGAGCACAAATTCAAAAGCTAATGGGAAAGGCACCGGTAAAATCCCCAACGCCTTTAATTGTCATAGTAACTCCTGACACCTCAGCAACTCCTAATGCCCAAGCAACTGATGCTCGGGTAACTCGGACAGCAGCCCCGGGACAACTTAAAGCACTCTTACAACCGTTGGTGAATCGCCTTAGGCAAATTGAAGACCGGAAACTAATGTTCATGCAGTACATAGAGGATCACAACAATGTCATCACCCAAGTCATCCTGGAAAAGTACTCGGACAGCCGCGTGTCATTCCCAATCTTTCCGGCCGAAATCCTTGCCACGGCAACCGCAATAGATGATGCCGTGGCAACCTACACTGCGCTTGCCCAAGCAGTTGCCATGGCAACCAACACTGAAGATGCAGTGGCAACCAAAGCTAAAGACGCCCCGGCAACCACTGCAAAAGCCAAAGGTAAAGCACCTATGCCCGAATCAACTCGTACTGAATCATTGTCTGATTTTTTAGATTCAGATAAGTCCTCCATTGCACCAACAAAGACTGCACCAATCGAATCTTCCAAGTCCAAGCGAAAAGCCAATGACATTGATGAAGAGGATGATGAGGACAACCCTGTACGAGGATCGATTCCACCATCGGAAACAAGGAAGCAACCACCGCGTTCAAGCAAAAGAATCAAGACACCGACCAAAAGGAAACTAATCATCTACGATGACAAAATTTCGAAGTAAGTCCTCTTTTGCATTTTACTTTTCTTTTTTTTACTTTTATTTTTCTTTGTTACATGCATTGAGGACAATGCCTCACTCGAGTTTGGGGGGGATTGTTATTAGTTAGTTAGCTACCATGTTTAGTAGCATTCATCTTAAGTATTGCATTTAGGATACATAAATTGCTTGCCATACCTTTAGTTGGAACAAGAATTGCCTAGATTTGATGAATATCCGATGATGACTTTGCCAATGCACTTAACTGATAGAACTTTTTATTCTAGGATAAACGTGGAAACACTTAGAATCTTACTATGATGCTAAACTTAATGAAACACTATTGTGGCTTGTTTGATTCAAGGAATTCTGGCGAACTTAGGTTGATAATTAAAAAATTGGGGGATTAGAATAAAAATTGGATGAATGCTAGAGGTGCGCGAAATTGGCTCTAGTATGTGCAAAAAATTGAACGCTAGAGGTGCCTAAAATTGGCTCTAGTATGTGCTAAAAATTGATAGCTAGAGGTGCCCAAAACCGGCTCTAGTCGAATAAATTAATTAACTTAAGAAAACTAAAAACAAAACACTAGAGGTGCCCGAAACCGACTCTAGTTAAAACATGTTAAAAGAACCCAATAAAGTAATTTGAAAACCTCTTGTTTGCATAGAATCTGAAAAATCAACTTGCACACAACTCCGCACACACTCACAAGCATTATAGTTTGATTCCGAGTAACTCCTAAGTTTTCCGAAAAATGAAAAGTCAATCACACTTTGTGCCACGGTTATGAGAATTGAAATCAAGTTCAAAGCTAAGTTTGTGAAAATTGAAGTCTTGGCGGGTAATTATTAATTTGCATTGCTTGAGGACAAGCAATAGTTCGAGTTTGAAGGTGTGTTAAGTGTCTAAAAGTACTATTTTATTCACCCTTTTTATTCATATTATTGCTAGACTTAGGCTCATATTAGTTGCATTATTAGCCATTCATGCATGTTTGCATTGTTTGCTTGGTGGACAAGCTTGATTTCATATTTTGCTTAATTTTGTGGAAAAAGATACTGCTTTGGTGTGTTTTTGTATGTGTGCAGAATCACTTGCCAAAGCAAGGCTGGAACCAGTTGCCAGGGCAATGCATGAAGGAGATGCCGAGCTAGTTGCTAGGGCAATGCACGAAGGAGATGCCGAGCTAGTTGCCAGGGCAATTTTCGATAAGGGATAAGATGATATGGTAGTCGAAATTGATGACTAGATAAGCCCAAGATGACGTAGAGCAAAGTTAAATCCCAAAGGAGTTTGATTTCCATGAAGAGGTTAAAGAGAAATTAAATCCCAAGAAGATAGGAGAAGTTCTAGAAGGAATTTAAATATAATAAGAAATTATATTCTTTAAAGATATTTAATTCCAACTTAACTTCCTCCTAAAAAAAAGACTTTGACCTAGCCCTATAAATTGAGGACCAAGCCGTCAACTCCATAAGGAGAGAGGAGAGTAATTTCGACAAAGAGAGGAGAGAGATTTCGACAAGAGCAATGAGAGATTTCGACAAGGCTTCAACCATTCTTCATCTTTTTTCTTTCCTGTTCAATTAGGTTTATGTTAGGAATTCTTTGTTTTGTTTTTTTTGGAACCTAGCCATGAACTAAATCTATTTGGCTATGGTTATTGTGTTTTGTGGTTGTGAGAAACAATTGGATTTGGTTTAGGTAATAAGAGTTTGCACTTTCAATTCAAGGTTTACTCATTCTTTGTTTTTATTCTTGTTTGCGAGTGAATTAGGAGAGGATCTCATAACTTCATCTATTTATCTAATATTGGGAGAGTTAGATTCAAGAAAACAATGAGTATGGTCTTTATTCAATCTATTGATGGTGAAGATTAATCCAGCTTAGGAAAAAGTTAAGGATTTCAACGGCTAAGAGGAGCGCAAGATTGGTTGTTGTTCACCCTTGATTCACGAATGGATGTATTGTCAAGGCATGCTCAATTAGCTAGAGTTTCGACTTAGGGATAAGAAGAAACCATTGAAGAACGCTCCGCCGAACCTTGAAGTTACTGCCCAGCCGCCCAAGTAGTTGCCCAGCTAGTTGCCCAGGCAACCGTCGATTAGTTGCCAAGGCAACCCCGCTGTGCAAGTTGCCAAGGCAACCCAATTGTTCAAGTTGCCAAGGCAACCCCGCTGTACAAGTTGCCCTTGCACTCTTTTACCAAGACGATCCAATCGGATATCACACCTCAACTCACGATAACCTGGCCTATTCTCTCTCATTTGATTACATCTTATTTTACTTTATTGCTTTCTAGTTTAGTTGTTAGTTAAAACTCCTACAATCACCTAGTTGTGTTTTTAATTTTTACTGTGCAAGAGTTTGAATTCTTGAAGTGGCACCAATCCCTGTGGAGACGATATCTTTTATACTATAACTTGCGACGTGTACACTTGCACAATTGCAGAGCACTTATTACGCGCAACACTGGGTTCGAAAGATATACAAAGGAAAAACTCCCAGCCATGAATCGAATGGAATAAAGAAGAAAGAAGAAGAAGATGTCGAACAACCCTAGTTTTCTCTCCTAAGTCGAACTCTCTCCAATCGAACTCTCCTTTGAAGTAGGCGGCTAGTCTTCTTATTTATAGGAGATGGCTAGGTCAAAGTCTTTCTTGAGGAAGAACTTAAGTTGGAATTAAATTGAATAAAAGAAATAAATCTCTTTAATTATTATATTTTTATTCCTCCAAACACTCCTCCTAAAACTCTTCGAATTTAATCTCATTTTGATATCCAATTCTTCTAGGATTTATCCTTGTAATTAACTCGAATTAATTGGATTTATCCAAAAAATTGGCAGCTCCATTCTTCTTGTCGTCAATTACCTCGACAATTTCTTACTTGCTTGGGCAATTAGATCTTGCACACAAAAACACATACCAGCAGTACCTTTTTCACAAAAATCAACCAAATTATGAAATCAAGCATGACGGTGAAGGAAATCATTAAAACATGCATGAATGCCTAATAATGCAACTAAAATGAGTAAAAAGGGTCATAAAATAGTACTTTTGAACACTCATCACACCCCCCAAACTCGAACTATTGCTTGTCCTCAAGTAATGCAAAACTAACAATTACTTGCCAAGACTTTAATCATCAAAGACATGCTTTAAATTTGCCTTCAAACCTCAAAACCGTGGCACAAAGTATGATCACCTTTTAAATTTTTAAGATAATACAAAAATTTCCCGGAACCAAACTATAATGCTTGTGACAATGTGTGTGCGTAGTTGTGTACAAGTTGATTTTCAATATTCTATGCGAACAATTGGCTTTTATCAATTTAATTGCCGGGGTATTTATTTTTCTTTTTACTAGAGCCAATTTCGGGCACCTCTAGTAAAGCAAGCAATTTCTTATTTTAATTTTTGTTGACTAGAGCCAATTTCGGGCACCTCTAGCGATATCTTTAATGTGCAACTAGTAGAGCCGGTTTCGGGCACCTCTAGCAAGAAATTAACTTTTAATTTTCAATTGAAATTTACCCAAATTTGAAGCAACCTAAGTTCACTAAGTTTCTTTCAATCAACAAGCCACGACCGTGTTCATAATATTTAGCATCATAGTAAAATTCTAAGTTCTTTTCATGCAATCCTAAAATTTAAAGGTTCTTTCAATTAAGTGCAGTGGCAAAAATTCATCATTGGATATTTAACAAGTTCAAGCAATTAAATCCAATCAAAGGCATGGAAAGTAACATATGCAACCTATATGCTATTACTAAAGATGAATGCGACTAAAAATGAAATTAACTAGAAACAACCAACCCCCAAACTCGAGAAAAGTATTGTCCTCAATGCATGCAATTACAAAAATTAAAATGCAAATGAGTTCTTGAATGATGAGTTTCCATTAAGCCGTGTTCTTGATTCTTTTACCGGCTCATGGTGGTTGTTAGCGTGTGGCTGGTCGTGCCTCTTGAACCTTTGTCTCCGCTACCTTGTCGCTTTGTGCATCCTTTTTTGTGGCCTCGTCGATCTTAGAAGCTTTGCGCTTCGACTTTGATTGCTTAGCCAGGGGACGACTTTATTAGGGCAGAAACTTTCTGTGCAGTAGTTGTCACGTCATCTTCAGTTGTCGGGGTAAGTAGTTCGACAGGAAAAATCGGGAAAAGAATGGGGCTATCGGGATAGTTCTCCAATTTGAATCGCATGACGGCCATATCGCGATCCTTCATATACCACATAAAAAGCAGTTTTCGGGCCTCGAGTCGCTCTAATCATTGCGCCAAAAATCTGAGTAATTCGACAATTTTATCAAAGCTTGCCAAGGCATGTGAACTTGCCTCGGCATTTTTAGTTACCCTGGCAATTGTGGGAGGAGGGGATTTCTTTGCTATTGTTGGTTCTTTTGTCGGTTCCTCACCCATTATCCACATATAGTGGCTCCGAGTCCACCCAAGATATGCGTTGATGGCAACAGTTTCAATAAGAATTTGCCCTTCCGATTTGCAAACTTGGCGAGGAATCGCTTCTCAATGAGTGGTGATGCAAATTGCCAGAAAGAAGGCTCAAGTGCTCGTGAAGAACTTGCTCTGGGCATGGTTTTAAGATTTTTGCCATGGGTTTGTGGTTCCTGCGGGTTCTTGATTGGAAAAATGAAGTAAAAAAAGAAAGAAAAACTTAAGAGTTAAAGAAAAACTTAAGAGTTAAAAGGAAGAAGGAAGCTAGGAAACTCCTTATCCCTTGAAACTCTTATCCTAAAAAAATAAAAATAAACATAAAAGGATAATTATCAAAATAAAGGAAAAAATGAAAATAAAAATAAAGATAAAAAGAAAGCTTTAGAAGGGTGGCAATCTTCTGCCAAAATTCGCTGTAAGTCAAGGGGAAAACCAATTTTCTGAAAAGCTTCACGAATCCAAAAACTATTTTCTTTAGGCTCCTCAAACATCTCCATCAGTAGAGATTTCAATGGCTTCAAATCCACCAGCGTCAGTTCCTCAAGAAATACCTGCAATGGATGAGGTGAGTTTTTAAAGAACTCAAAAGGTTCAACCATCACCTGCTCATATTCCATTAGCAAAGTATTGTCATCTCCTTGATCTTGCATATGGTCGTGCAATTGCCATGGCAAAGGTGGATGCAAGCAATCTCCAAATTCCTGCTTTAGCATCAACGTTGTAACATTATGGGCATAAGATTCTTTAGAATTTATTGTAGCATTACTCTGTTTTGCCTCTCGGAATGTTGTCACGACGTTGCTCTGTTTAGGTTCCTCAATGATTGTCGTGGCAATTCGTTGCATAGGCTCATCAAGTGTCGGGCAGTCTTCCTCATTGGCAGGCTCTCGACTTGGAGGTTTTAGTTGATCCTTACACATCGGGGATCTCTCCTTGTATTGCTCATTCTCATCTTCCCTTAGGATTTCATTATCCCAAGTAATTTATTGTTGGGGCATGTTATCCATGGCATATGTGAATCCCCTCAATTGATCTTTTGAATCCCTCAAGGGTGCATCCCACTGAGCTATCCTCATATCCATGGACTTTAATAGCTCTCGAATCTGATCAATTGATCTGTCAAGTCTAGCCAAGGAAGCTAGCAACGTTTCCTCCAAGGAATTGGAATGCTCTTGGAAAGGACTATATTACCATGGCATATATGTTGTTGCGGCAATATTATCATGGTAAAAAAAATTTGAGCTTTTTGATCATACCATGAATGATTTTGCTGTTGGTTCCATCTATGGTCCTCCATGTAGCCATATGCACCAGGATTGTGAGGGCAATCTTCAAACACATGATGTTCTCCACAACAAGCGTATGATTCTTCCACGATATAGGCTTTTCTTGGTTGGTATAGGTAATCATCGGTGAGTGTAAGAAACTCCTGATTGGATTGATTCCTATCTTCCCTCATCAACTCTCGAATAGATCGGCTTTTATTTCCCGACATGTTAACGTCCCTTAACTTGTAGCGCACCTAATTTTTTTTTTAATAAAACAAAAAAAGAAAAGTTAGTAAAAATAATAAGAAAAATTCAATAACAAAAACAACTAACACCAATTGCCAATCCCCGGCAATGGCGCCAAAAACTTGTTGCGTGTTTTTAGTGCAACGTAAACGGTGCAAGTATACACGTCGCAAGTAATAAAGTGATATGATAAGTATCAAGTATCGTCTCCACAAGGATTGGTTTGGGCCACTTTGCTTAAGTTACTGTGTTGAAAAGAAATAGATTGATATAGATGAATATCAAGTAAAATAAACTAAATAAAATAAAGAAAATAGAAAGGAGTGATCGATTTAAGAGAGTGTAGGCCGGGTTATCGTGAGTTGTGGTGTGATAATTGAATGGACCGTCTTGGTAATTGAGTGCTGAGTAGCTCAATCGCTCATCAATTGAATCCAGTCGGATTGCCTGGGCAATTCTGCGATTGCCTGGGCAGTTGGGAATGGAGCGATTGCCTGGGCAATTGGGTGATAACCTTCAAAGTTCGACGAAGCATTCTTCAATGGCTTCTCGTTATCGCTAACTCAAAACACTATTAATTGTGCATTACTTGATAATACATCCCTGCGTGAACCAAAGGTGAACAACAACCTATCTTGCGCTCCTTTTAGCCGTTGAAATTCGCAACTTATACCTAAGTCGAATTAGTCTTCACCATCGATTGATTGAATAAAGACCATAATTATTCGTTTCCTGAATCTAACTCTCCCGATATTAGATAAATTGATGAATTCACGAGATCATCTCTCAATTCACTCACAAAATTAAGAACCAAGAATGAACAAACTTTGAATTAAAATTGCAAACTCAAATACCTAAACAAATCCAATCGTTCTCACAACCACAAAAACACAATAACCCAAACTAATTTACATCAATTCATGGCTGGGTTCAAAAGATACACAAAGGAAAAACTCCCAACCATGAATCGAATGGAATAAAGAATAAAGAAATAAAGTGATTATACAGGCTGTAACTTAGAAGAGATTATTACAGGCAAAGTGTTATCATTTTCCAAAAAAGCATATTTCAATTGCCCTGGCAATGGTTTCAGTTCAAGAGTAGGAGGTTGCTCAATAGAAGGTTTTTTGCTCTTACCTTCCTTACCTGAGTAGCCCAATGGTCCAAAATACTTACCCGGACGACTTGCTATCCAATTGGCTTCATCTTACTCTTCATCGTTTGGCTCTTCAAGTTCCTCAGGTTCGGCAATACAATTGTTGAGGCAATTGTCTTGGCAGTCTTCCTCCATGTTGAAATTGAATTCAGTGGTGGCATGGATGACTTGGCACTCTTCTGGATCGTCGGTATGCTTAAGGGTTTGGAAAACATTAAGCTTCACTTGCTGGTCGTTTACCCTCATGGTGAGTTCTCCTTTCTCAACATCGATCAAGGTCCTTCTCGTTGCTAAAAACGGTCTCCCAAGAATAATGGGTGCGAACTCATCTGATTCATAATCCAAAATAATGAAATCAGCAGGAAAAATAAATTTATCGACTCTTACCAGGATATCCTCGATTTTTCCCTTTGGATGCACATAGGATCTGTCCGCAAGTTGTAGCATCACTATTGTTGGTCTTGCCTTCCCTATTCCCAATTTCTGGAAAACTGATTTGGGCATCAAATTTATGCTTTCTCTAAGATCGCACAATGCTTTCCCGACATAGTGGTTTCTGATCGAACATGGTATTGTGAAACTACCGAGATCTTTAAGCTTGGGTGGCATACGATTATGTAGCATGGCCATGCATCCTTATGTCACAGTAACTGTTTCAAATTCCCCTAGCCTAGTCCTCTTAGAGACGATGTCTTTAAGGAACTTAGCATAGTTCGGCATTTGTTCTATTGCTTCAACCAATGTCAAGTTGATGTAGACTTGCTTCAAGATGTTAAGGAACTTCTTGAATTGGTATTCTTGCTTTTGCCATTTCAACCTCTGTGGGAATGATGGTGGCAGTCGGATGTCTTCAATTTTTTCATTGGTTTGGAACTTGATGAAAGGAGTTGCCGAGGCATCAGGACTTGCCGAAGCATGTGCAATTGCCGAGGTATGTGGAATTGCCGTGGCATTCTTCGATTTATTAGTTTTGGCAGAGGTTTTGTTGCTGGACTCGTCTTTTTGGATAAGGGGTTGCTCTATTAGTCGATTTATTGGTTGGGCAAGTGCATCATTAAGCTTCAGTCCGCTTCGGGTGGTGATTACTTTACACTGCTCATGGCCTATTCCTTTGGAGACCTCATTATCGCTATGTAAACCTCATGGTGGTCTCATACTCAAGTTTTGAGTGAATTAACCGACTTGTGTCTCCAAGGATTTCAAGGTTGCCTCTTGATTTTGCAATCTCATCTCAGTTTTGTTGATAAAGGAATCAGTTCTTTTCATGAAATTACTATTCTCAGCCATATAAGATTCAGTTTTTAACATGAAAGCATTGAGAGAATTTTCCAAACAACTGGATGGTGTCGATTATTTCTGCAGTATCTGTTGCTGCAACATCTGTTGCTGTGGCATGTTCTGCTGGAATCCCGATGCTTGTGTGTTCTAATTAATGGCGTTGTTTGGGTTGCTCCATGAAAAATTAGGGTGCTTCCTCCAAGCTGGATTGTATGTGTTGGATATCACATCGTTGTTCCGATTGTAGTTTCTAACGTAAAAGCTAGATTCTGGGTTCTGGGAACACTCAGAAGAATCATGGTTACCATTACATAAATCACAAATTGAATTTACTACCTTGATCTCTGTGTGTTGCCAGGTCGCTGCATGTTCTTAACCATATTGGTTAAAGCGGCCAATTGTGCTGAAATAGAGCCTGATGAATCAAGCTCATTTATCGTGTCACTGCGTCTGATTATTCCCCTTCAAGTGGTTGGGAACTGATAATCGTTCTTGGCCAGACGGTTCAAGATCTCTATCGCTTCCTTAGGTGACTTGTCGAGGAGTATGCCATTTGTCGAGGCATCTAGCATCATCTTTTTCAGTGTGTTCACTGAGTTGTAGAACATCATCACTTGCATCTACAATGGGAATCTGTGCATGGTACATTTGTCTAAAAGCTCCTTGTATCGCTCCCAAGCCTCGTACATGGATTCATCGTCTGCCTGCCCAAAAGAAGAATTTCATTACGCAACTTATCAGTCATATTTGTAGAACTAAATCTAGCAACGAAATCATGACATAAATCCGTCCAAGATCCTACAGATCCGGATAGAATACTATTCAACCACGTTTTTGCCCTATCCCTCAGTGTATAGGGAAACAATTTCAGCCTTAGGATATCTTCATGGACTCCTTGTAGCTTGAATGAATTACAAATTTCCAGGAATGGTTTGAGATATTGTCTGACACCTTTAGTTGCTGAACCGCCAAATTGACCAATTGTGTTGATCATGTTGAACATCACATGTTTTAGTTCGAAGTGGGCAGCTTCTATCTCGGGTGCAACAACTCCTAGATTGAGACCGTTGAGATCTTCCTCTAGGAAGTATCGAATGGGTCTATTCCAGACAGGTTGTACGACTGGATCTCCTCCTCCTCTTGCTACGGCATTCTGGTTACCATTGGCATTCAGATTGCCAACTGGGTTACCTTGTTGTTCTGCCATTACTGCTCGTTGTTCTTGTCTTCTTCTATGAAGAACTCGTTCTATCTCATGTTCGAATGGGTAGTCTTGCGTTGTTGGTCTCGCCATGGTCATACACAGATGCAAAACCAAAGTTGTAAGTCCCTTAAAACCGATTAGAAATAAAAAAATAAAAAATAAAAATAAAGTCGTTGTTGCCAATCCCCAACAACGGCGCCAAAAACTTGTTGCGCGTATTAAGTACTTCGCAATTGGTGCAAGTGTACACGTCGCAAGTTATAGTATAATATAGATATCGTCTCCACAGGGATTGGTGCTACTTCTGGAATCTAACTTCTTGCACTGAAAGTAAAAACACAAGTAGGTGATTGTAGGAGTTCTAATTAACAAGTAAAACAAAAGAGCAATTAAATAAAAGAAAGATGTAATCGAATAAGAGAGAGTAGGTCGGGTTATCGTGAGTCGTGGTATGATAATTGAATGGACCGTCGTTGTAATTGAGTGCAAGAGTAGCTCAATTGCTCAACAATTGATTCCAGTCGGATTGCTTTGGAAAATCTGCGATTGCCTTGGCAAATCTGCGATTGCCTGGGTAAGTCTGCGACTACCTGGGCAAGTCTGCGATTGCCTAGGCAATTGGGAATGGAGTGATTGCCTGGGCAGTTGGGCAACAACCTTCAAAGTTCGGTGAATCGTTCTTCATTGGTTTCTCGTTATCCCTAACTCGAAACACTATAATTCTGCATGCCTTGATAATACATCCCTGCGTGAACCACGAGTGGACAACAACCTATCTTGCACTCCTTTTAGCCGTTGAAATTCGCAACTTATCCCTAAGTTGAATTAGTCTTCACCATCGATTGATTGAATAAAGACCATGCCCATTCGTTTCTTGAATCTAACTCTCCCAATATTAGATAAATGGATGACTTCACGAGATCCTCTCCCAGATCACTCACAAAATTCGAGAACCAAGAATGAACAAACTTTAAAGTAAAATTATAAACTCAATACCTAAACAAATCCAATTGTTTTCACAACCACAAAAACAAAATAACCCAAGCCAAATAAGTTTAGTTCATGGCTGAGCACAAAATAAACTCAAGAATAAAATCCCTAAACAGGAATAGAATAAAAACAAAGAAGGAAAAATAAGAAGATGTCGAGTAGCCTCCTTTGTCGAATTCTCTGTAATCGTACCTTCCTTGAAATAGGCGGCTAGGTCTTCTATTTATAGGAGTTGGCTAGGTCAAAGTCTTTCTTGAGGAGGAAGTTAAGTTGGAATTAAATAGAATAAAAGAAATGGATCTCTTTTATTATATATTAATTCCTCTAAAAACTTTTCCTAAAACTCTTAGAATTTAATCTTCTTTTGATCTCCATTAAATGCTACTTGGAAATCCAAATCTTTGGGATTTATCCCTTGCTTTTCGTACTTATCCCTAATGAGGTGGATTTGTCCTGACATGCCTCGGCAATCCACTCGGCATGGCCTTTAGAAAACAACTTCGATTTCCCTGGAAGACCCTTCAGTTTTCTTCCTTAATCTCCACGGCAATCCAGTCTTGCACAAAATAACACACAACGGCAGTACCTTTTTCCACAAAATCAACTAAATTATGAGATCAAGCATGACGGTGAAAGAAATCATGAAAATATGCATGAATGCCTATTAATTCAACTAAAATGAGCCTAATTCTAACAATAATATGAGTAAAAAAGGTCATAAAAATAGTACTTTTAAACACTCATCACACCCCCAAACTCGAACTATTGCTTGTCCTTAAGCAACTTCTTGTCGTCAATTGCCTCGGCAATTTCCTACTTGCTTGGGCAATTAGATCCTGCACACAAAAACACATACCAACAGTACCTTTTTCCATAAAAATCAACCAAATTATGAAATCAAGCATGACGGTGAAGGAAATCATTAAAACATGAATGAATGCCTAATAATGCAACTAAAATGAGCCTAAGTCTAACAATAATATGAGTAAAAAGGGTCATAAAATAGTACTTTTGAACACTCATCACCGGGTTCATTTTAGGTTGGGTCAAAACGGTTCGGGTCCGAATAAGATAATTGACGGATTAATTCGGGTTTGGGTAGACTTCAGGTCGGGTTCATTTCAGGTCAGGTAATTTCAAGTCAGTTTTATTTCAGGTCGGGTTAATTCAGGTTTTGAATTCGTATTAAGTTTGAGTTTGGTACAAATAGTCGATAGACTTTGGGTTGGTCATTCATTTTGAGTTAATTATTCAATGCCTTTCACGAAGACGAACCAGATTAAAAATAAATAATAGGCACTAGAATGAACAAAAATATCATCAAATGATTCATTTCTAAAATATTAGAGTAAATTACAAAAATTATAAATTAATAAGGGTCCATTTTGGTGAAAAATAAAATTTTAGGGACTAACATGAATAAAAATATCATCATATTAAAAACACTTGACTAAATTACAAAAAAATGAATAGGGGTCAATTTGGAATAAGAATATACATTAATACATATATATATATATACATTAATAGTTAATACATTAATACATATACATACATATACATGTACATATATATATAAGTTTTACTATATGTATATGTATAATGTGTATATATCAAGTATATGTATGTATGTAAGTTTTACTATATGTATATGTATAATGTGTATGTATATATATATACATATGTATGTATATATATACATACATATAAAGTATATGTATGTAAGTTTTACAATGTGTAAATGTATAATGTGTATATATATACATATATATATACATATGTATGTATGTATATATATGTATATATATGTATATATATACATATACATAAATATGTATGTATGTAAGTTTTAGTATGTATATGTATATGTATATGTATATGTATATGTATATGTATATGTATATGTATATATATATGTATATGTATATGTATATGTATATGTATATGTATATGTATATGTATATGTATATGTATATGTATATGTATATATATATATATGTATATATGTATACATATACATTAGTATATATATATATGTATACATATACATTAGTATATATATGTATATAGAAATAAATATAGGTAAGTA